>OZ035832.1:31205926-31244926 GCA_964034765.1 Knipowitschia caucasica
CAGCAGCAGGAAGATACCAACACATCAGGAAGTGGAAGAGTTTGGGTTTCGCTCGATAAGACAGAAGGAAGTTAGCAACAAATCAGAGCAGAGCGTTATCCAAAACCATTTATTGTTTGCAGAGTTTTTAGGAAAGAGGCCTGGGAGTCACTCTTTGGTTGCTGGTTCCCTCCTTTTCACGTTTCTGTACAAAAAATATGATTTGTGAAAAGACGCTTAAAAAGATTGCTTCACTTCTGTCAGTGTGCCCCAGGGCAGCTGTGGCTACATAGTCGTTTATCACCGCTGTGTTCGGAGATAAAGAATAATGATGTGAAGAGACTTTGAGAGTCCAAAGAAGCACTGTATAAAATCTCTCTGGTCTCTCTCTGGTCTCTCTCTGGACTCTCTCGGGTCTCTCTCTGGTCTCTCTCTCTGGTCTCACTCTGGTCTCTCTACGATCTCTCCCTGGTCTAATGCCAAAGAGTTCCAACCAGCAGATGATTACTTTGGTCCGTGACCAAAGGGAGGAGTGTGATGTGGAGATGGAAGACAGGAAGTGGCTGAGGAGACGAGAGGAGGATGTGAGGTTCTGTCCTGAGAGAGAGAAGGAAGAGAGAGAGAGAGAGAGGAAAGAGAGAGAGAGATAGTGTAGCACATGGAAAAGTACAACTGGAAAGAAACCAGGCTGAATGATCAAAAGGCATCAGTGTGTTGCAGCCACTGCACATAAACTGGCTTATTCTTTGTAATGTTTAAATGTTTTATATTCTGTACTTTTGATAATGTATATGATGTTTTTTAATACATTGTAAGGCCATGAAATATAATGAATTATTATGTTTTATTATTATGGATTAGGGCCCTTTGATGATGACAGATTAGGGCCCTTTGATGATGACAGATTAGGGCGCTTTAATAATGACAGATTAGGGCCCTTTAATGATGACAGATTAGGGCCCTTTGATGATGACAGATTAGGGCTCTTTAATTATGACAGATTAGGGCCCTTTAATGATGACAGATTAGGGTCCTTTAATGATGACAGATTAGGGTCCTTTAATGATGACAGTTTAGTGCCCTTTAATGATGACAGATTAGGGCCCTTTAATGATGACAGTTTAGTGCCCTTTAATGATGACAGATTAGGGCCCTTTAATGATGACAGATTAGGGTCCTTTAATGATGACAGATAGGGTCCTTTAATGATGACAGATTAGGGCCCTTTAATGATGACAGATTAGGGTCCTTTAATGATGACAGATTAGGGCCCTTTAATGATGACAGATGAGGGCCCTTTAATGATGACAGATTAGGGTCCTTTAATGATGACAGTTTAGTGCCCTTTAATGATGACAGATTAGGGCCCTTTAATGATGACAGATTAGGGCCCTTTAAAGAAGACAGATTAGACATATCGCTGCTTTAATTGTATTCTAGATCATTTATCTCATGCTGTGAGCTCCTCGTTCCTACTGTCCTGTGCCTGCTGATGCAACACTGGAATTTCCTCGCTGTGGGACTAACACAGGATCTCTTCATCTTAAAACACAGAACAATAAGATGTGTGTTTAAATAAATTGCTTTCCGGCCAAGAAGTTTCCCAGTTTCCTCTTTTCCTTTGTCGTCTTCTTCCGTGATGGAGAGAATAAGAAGATTAACGTCAGTCCATCGGGAGAAAGAGATTACATTTTAACTATTTCTGCGGCATGGAAATGGGAAATGAAAATGTGTCGGTGGAAAGAACAAACTTCTGACAGATCTGTGGACGGAGGCAGGGGGGAGCTTTTCACGGTTGTGCAAAACCGTCTGGACACACAACACACGCCAGACGCACAACATGTGGAGAGAAGCAGTGCAGCCCATGAGGGAGTGTGACATTTCAATTCAATGTATAATCATCTGTGTTTCTACTGTGTAGGAGAATGTGATAACTGGTATTGGCACCATAAAGGCTTGAACCATGTGGAGGCCGGCATATCTGGCAGAAATTGAAATCGTTTCTTTTTTTTTTATTTTTGGAGAATTGTGTGTTATTATACCGTGGCTTAATGAAAAGTGGCTTGAGAAAACGTATTTTGGAAAACTACTGCACTCAAAACCAAATGAATGTATTTATATATACTCTCCATGTGTCTTTGTAGGTTTCCTCCAGGTGCTCCGGTTTCCCCTAAGTGTGTTTAGAGTTTGTCTGAAATTATTAATAATCACAGAACATTAATTTAGAGCGATTCTGATCCCGGTCGGAACAGGGCCTTTCCGAGTGGAGTTTAAATGTTTTCCCCGTGTCTGCGTAGGTTTCCTCCAGGTGCTCCGGTTTCCCCTAGCACTAAAAACATAAACAATAGGTCTGAGAGTAGTGAGTGAATGGTGTTTGGTCGGAGGCTTTAATGGACCAGTGTGTTCGAGTCTCACGTCCATCATCACTGTGTGGACTTGGAAAAATATCTGGTTTCTGAACATTGTAAATGGCTTTGGGTCTGTACCTTGGTCTGTAAAACGCGCTATATAAATAAATATTACTTGTGCCGTGTGCTCCTCTTTCCTACTGTTCTATAACTTGTGATGCAACACTGAAATTTCCCCACTGTAGTACAAATAAAGAATCTCTTAATCTTAATCTTAATAATTGACTCATTTACAGTATATGCTTCAGTCTGCGCAAACTTTAAAATATTCCCGACAAACCACAACGTCACAGATTTCATAATACGTCTCAGTGTCTACATTTTAGACACATATTTTTAAACCTGACATTATAGAAAGTCGTCACATAAAAAGTCGCGTACAACATTAGTCTCTAAATTTTTCAGACTATTTTCTGTGAGCGTGACGTGGATGTGAATAAACAGAGTCGATGCGCAGTGTTTGTGGCTCCAGGACGTGGCCTTTGATGTTACACACTCATGTCCCCGCAACTACCCCGTAAATATAAATAAATAATTATAACTAAATGAGTGAAAAACATGGTGAGGATGTGTCTGCGTTTGGGAGAGAGAGTAATAAAAGAGATTGATTGGGTTACGACTACGGTTAGAATAAGGGACTTTTAATCTGGATTATGGACAGGATTTGGCTCAGGTTCAGTTCTGGTCGAGCTGCAGTGGGAATTCAATAAATTTGTGAAGCGACTGGTCGGAAAAAGCCAAACACATAAAAACACATTATAAGTAAATTATCTCGTTACTGGTCCATCAAAGCCTCCGACCAAACACCATCCATTCACTCAATACATTCAGACTATTGCACATGTTTTTAGTGGTAGGGGAAACCGGAGCACCTGGAGGAAACCTACACAGACATCTTGTTTAAAGGAGCAAGATGTATAAATGTGGCCCAAAGTGGTACTGCAGCCTCTGCCACTCTCCCTGACTCAGGTTGCCAGATATGCAGACGAATCCAGCTGGGACCATAACAGCTGAAGAGTTTTGTCAACAACAAATCTATAACCAACACCTTTTTCACAAAGATAGAAATCCTGGTCGTATGCCTTTGTCGTTAATGATTTGAGAATCATAACGAGGCCTTTTTTAGTTCTGCGCCACATGGTACTTTACCAGTGAGATTAGCTCCACCCGGTGAGTTCTGGCGCCCGGATCACGGACTTTCTGATTGGTGAAACGGTGGAGGGCGGGACAACGAAATGAAAACAATAACAAGATTTAGGGGCTGGAAAACTAATGTAGAAATTCAAATATCTCTGAACTACTGCTATCAGTTAAAGAAGTATTGGAAAAGAGCAGTTTATTATCATGAAAGATTAGGGCCTTTTAATGATGACAGGGCCCTTTAATGATGACTGGACATGAAAATTGTACATATTGCTACTTTAATAAAACTCCACACACTTTAGCATCACACGTGTCCTTTCCAGATAACGACAAACAACAGCTGTACGTTCCGTCTCCTCGTTATGAAGTCTCTCTGAACTCTTGTTTGTTCGGCGCAGATCAAAAAAGCGACCGATATCATCCAATAAAAACGAACAAAGACTGAAATCCACACAGAGAGAGCGGGCGGCGAGCGAGCGGCGAGCGAGCGGCGAGCGAGCGGCGAGCGGGAGATGAAGGGGAGCTCGGTGATAACACAGGGATGAGGGTGGGACTGATAAAAGCGGCTGCGTCACCACGGCGACCACCGCATCAGCACCAGAGTCCAAGGACAGATGCAGCTGATGCCCGGACGGTGATTACCCGCCGTGTGACGTCCCCCGGGGTCAGAGGTCGACTGGGAGAGAGCGGTGGAAGGAGAGATAAAAGTGAGAATGAAAAACTGGAGGGTTGTAATGTGTGTGTGTGTGTGATGTCAGAGCGTGTGCATGGTCAGAGTGTGTGCGTGTAGTCAGAGTGTGTGTGTGTGTTGTCGATGGTAGTGTTGTGTTACTGTTTGTAATGTACCGTTGTATGTTAAAACAACGGTATGTGTGTGTGCGTGTATGATGGGTTTGTGTGTGTGTGTATGTGTGTGTGTGTGCGTGCGCGTGTATAGGTGTGTGTGTGTGTGTGTGTGTATGTATGAAGGATGTGTATGATGGATGTGTGTGTGTGTGTGATGGGGGTTGGAGTTGGAAATAAGCCTCTGCTTCATCCAACCCCTTTTCGAACCAGGCATGTATACATTATAATGATATACTGTATGTAAGAATATGTTTTGTGCAGGTTTGAAGAGAGAATAATAATACGAAGAGACTTTGAGTGCCCAGAAAAGTCCTATACAAAAACATACATTTTCTTCTGCTTCATCCGTTGCCAAAACGTATATAAAACCAATGCATTAATAATATTCTAATCAAAATGTAAGTACAGGTTGTAAGGATAATAAAAATTAGCCTTTATCTACTGTATCTCTGTCTCTCGGTTGGCAAAGAAAAAATGCCAGTTCAAAGTACAAAAGAGATCAATAATACACATGAGACATTTTACAAACAAAAGAAAGAATCTAGAGGCGCATTTAACAAAAACAAACACAAACCAATATCAACAACAACACACAAACGAATGAGAAAAATGGAAATGAAAGAGAGTTGAAGAGAGCGCGATAACAAGGTGTTTACGGACGTCTCTCTGTGGCTCCCGGTGCTCACATTAGGGTAAACACTGTGGCACGGAGCAGAGCATCCTGGGAAATGTTCCGAGATAATGACCCTGATGGGATGATGATAGCAATCAAGCTAACCGCTACAATCACAGCGACGTCACTGCCACAGGCGAGAAGAATAACGGCTTTTCAGGAAACCATCGAGCAGTTGGAGATCACAGGGACCAGACACAACACGGTTCATGGTATATTATTCTGACTTTCACTTTAGAACACACACAATTATGTATACAAAAGCACACAAACACACAAAGACAAACACACAATAACAGTAAATGCTACACTAAAGTTTATTGTCAATTCAACCCTTTTACTGCCCGGAGGCTGATTGTGTGAATGAGGCTCAGTCAGACACAGGGAGAACATGCAAACTGCAAACTTCTGAAGTATAAGGACTGATCCACTTTACCAGGAAAACCTCAAGAAAATATTTATGAAGAGAACCAGGAAGTCTTCCATCATTAGTCCTGGTCTCAGGTCTCTGCACCTGTGGCTCAGAATAGACAGGGACTGGCCTCCTGCTGGGACTCTGAGGAGCACAGGGACTGACCTCCTGCTGGGACTCTGAGGAGCACAGGGACTGGCCTCCTGCTGGGACTCTGAGGAGCACAGGGACTGACCTCCTGCTGGGACTCTGAGGAGCACAGGGACTGGCCTCCTGCTGGGACTCTGAGGAGCACAGGGACTGGCCTCCTGCTGGGACTCTGAGGAGCACAGGGACTGGCCTCCTGCTGGGACTCTGAGGAGCACAAGGACTGGCCTCCTGCTGGGACTCTGAGGAGCACAGGGACTGGCCTCCTGCTGGTCCCAGATTCAGGACTAAACACATGGATAACATGTAAATCACATCAAATGATTCCTGTTTAAAAGCTTGAAATAAATCAAATCAAAATCTGGAACTTTCTTCTTGAAAACGTGAGACAGGCTTCTACTCTATACTCTCCTTAAAAATGTTAAAATCCAAGTTTAGGAAGGACCACATGTCCTCTGTTTGAACTGGGACAGTGCACATTCATCCACACGTGTGTTTTTCAACATGTAAATGTGCCGGAGTTAGCATTAAGCTAATATTCATCCAGGGCAGGTTGATATACACACAGATACAACATACAACAGGCACAAACACACACCTTCACAAAGACAAAACAAAACCGGGAGAATGTAACAAGTGGTAAATATGTAAAACATGTATAGGTAAATTACCACAGATAAAAGATCAAAGGGACAATACACAAAAAAACCCTTTTGCACACAGTACACACTTTAGATGATCTTAAATTCATGTTTTTTAGTTATTATGTTTGATTTTTGTATTTTGGGTTCCTGTCTTATCATATACAGCTCTGTCCTGTGTATGAGTTATATACAAATAAACTTGCCTGTGTACATCTTTCACACACAGCTGGGCCGTCAGAGCAGGATGATAAAAACACCACGTCCTGACCTTTCTGAATGTAAACACAGCTTTATTCAAACCCATTTATGTCTTTATGAACCCCGAGTACAACACACTCCACGTTTTTATGCAAATGTACAACATAAAAGAGAAAAATTGACAATATTTTCCGTGTTTTGAAGCAAATCCAAGGAACATAAACGACACCAGAGGGTCCAGTGACGAATGCAGCGTGAAACTACTTCAAAGCCTTTCATTATGTTTGTGCCGTATTCCAGTTGTGTGTTTACTGCCCAAATGTGTGTGTGCCTCGTGGGAGTTGTGTGGCCCGGGGGCGAGAGGGTTAAATATGTAGCAACACACATAAACTCATATGAAAGACTTTAGTTTGCTCTGATAATGCTGTTTGTTTACCTTTGTTTACCAAGAAACTACTTTAAATGTTAATGTAAGTGCACAGTTGTATAGTTGTATATTGTGTTGTGTATTCTTATTATTGTGTGACCTGCCTCGGGACTAGATGTAAATGAGCAGTTTTGCTATAATCTGGCACATTTACAATTTGTACAACTAGTATATGATTGTTCATTAATGTGTTTCCTCAGTGTTTGCAATGAATCAAGACAAAACAGATCCGTCTCTTGAGATAAAACGACTTATTATTCCGCACATGTCAAAGTCATTTAATGATATTAGAGAGATGGGATGTGAACGTAAAGAGGGAGAAAAATCAGAAAACAAGCGTGTTGGCTTTTAAAGAACGGAATGAGATAGACTTTATAGACTGTATTGATCTCACACTGGAGAACAGGAAGTAAAACTAGAAATATTCACAATAAAACCAGTATTACAAACAAAACAAAACCAATACCCACACCCTAATGGAGGAATATGAAATAAGGTCCTGGGTTCGAATCAAATTGATTTTTGGTTCAGTATTTTTCACATTTATTTTACTACACTTCAGTGATTGAGGGCGGGCAGTGGGACCATGTAGCAGAATGGCAGCCTTGCTTCTGCCAGTCAGCCCCAGGGCATTATATTCATGCTAAACTTATACTCACTTACTTTTTAACAACACATTTCTCTCACTATAGGAGATTTCAATAATAATAATAATAATACAAATAATAATAATAAAATAATGTGGGGTAGAGCTAGAACAAACAAAAGCAAAATGACTTAAAAGGTCCAATAGTGTAAATACTTGTTGTGTTATTGTTGTGTTACTCTCTGTACATTTCCCAGCTCTGTTTAAAGTCATGTATAGTATAAAACAGAAGCCGATGGGGAGTATAGGAGCAGTAATGTGAGTAATGTGGGAGTATAGGAGCAGTAATGTGGGAGTATAGGAGCAGTAATGTGGGAGTATAGGAGCAGTAATGTGGGAGTATAGGAGCTGTAATGTGGGAGTATAGGAGCTGAAATGTGGGAGTATAGGAGCAGTAATGTGGGAGTATAGGAGCAGTAATGTGGGAGTATAGGAGCAGTAATGTGGGAGTATAGGAGCAGTAATGTGGGAGTATAGGAGCAGTAATGTGGGAGTATAGGAGCTGTATTGTGGGAGTATAGGAGCTGTAATGTGGGAGTATAGGAGCAGTAATGTGGGAGTATAGGAGCAGTAATGTGGGAGTATAGGCGCAGTAATGTGGGAGCATAGGAGCTGTAAGGAGAAGATCCTATAGAAGAAGGTTCTCCTGGTGCAGCTCCAGCAGAGCAGATAAAGAGGGTCCTCCTTGTGCAGCTCCAGCAGAGCAGATAAAGAGGGTCCTCCTGGTGCAGCTCCAGCAGAGCAGATAAAGAAGGTCCTCCTGGTGCAGCTCCAGTAGAGCAGATAAAGAAGGTCCTCCTGGAGCAGCTCCAGCAGAGCAGATAAAGAAGGTCCTCCTGGTGCAGCTCCAGCAGAGCAGATAAAGAGGGTCCTCCTGGTGCAGCTCCAAGAGAGCAGATAAACTCTGTCTTTCTCCAAAACAACTGAAAACTGCTTCTTTCCACTTCACTTCTTTTAATTAAACTGTAATTGTGTCAAAGTTAAAGAGCGGGACGAGGGTTTAAGTGTTACAGGATTCTACACACACAGACACACACACACACACACACACACACACACACACACACACACACACACCCACACAGGCGCGCACACACACACACAGATGCAACACATTCACACACACACACACACACACATGGTGTGATGCAGATAATGAGCAGGTTGTAAACATTTATCTCGGCTCCAAAACGTGTCAAAACAAGAAAGACAACGTTTTTTTTTTTTTTTTTACAGGTTTCTGGTGCTTTCCTGGTCCTCATCACCAGAACCAGGACCATCAACATCCCTGGTCCATCACAGACCAAGTCAGCGATCTGTACATGTTTTCTCCTCAAGCTATAGTTGGAATAGATTTGTGGCTGTGCTAACCAGTTAAAGTGTCCTCAGTCTTTTCTCACACCATGGGTTTGTCAGACTCTAGCACTTTTTGTATTTCAGTTTTAAATAAAGTGTTAATTAATGTTATGTTTGTGTTATTATTTTCACTGAATCACAGCGAGCTCCGAGAGGAAGAAGGAAACACACAATCCCAGAAACACACAACAACAAACAATATCTAACACACACAAAAGTAAATAAGTTAGTTCTGCTTAATTACCACATGTTGGTGATAGACTCCGCCTTCGTCAGAGACAGTGATGCACAGATTCGTCAGACTGACCACGCCCCCTCAGACTGACCACACCCCCTCAGATTGCTTGCGCCCCCTCAGACTGACCAGACCCCTCACACTGACGGACCACCAACGGAGACGAGGGGGCTTTCACCTTGGCTCACACTTGGGACTCACTTCTCCAGAGACCACAGGGGGTGTGGTCAGTCTGAGAGGGCGTGGTCAGGCGGAGGGGGCGTGGTCAGGCTGTCAAATCTCTGAGATCTGTGTCAGACTGACCGGCATCAATCTTTTCTGTCTTTTTTGTGTGTGTTGGATATTGTTTATTGTTGTGTAGCCAAATTATCTTGTTTTAAAAAGATACAAGAAAAGTCTCAGCATCTTTATCTCATTGAAAAACACAGTCACAATGTTCTCAAATTAAGATAAAAAAACACTCAATTCAAGCAATAACAACCTCATATTTTTAAATGTTTCGCAGTTTAAAACAAAACCATGAAACTGAAGCCAAAAAGCACCAAAACAACAGAATCTACGCCGTGACAAATAGTTCCTAAAATCCTCCACATGTGTTTTCAATCCAATCCAATCCAATCCACTTTATTTATATAGCACATTTCATAAACACGCAGTTTCCAAAGTGCTGCACAACATGCAAAATTGCAACAAATAAATAAATACACACATTTATATAAGAAAATACATAAATAAATAAAATAAAATAAAAAACACAGAGGACCACACGACTCACGCGGTGTTAAAAGCCAGAGAATAAAAGTGGGTCTTAAGACGTGACTTAAAACATTCCAACGAGGGAGCTGTTTTGACGTGGGGGGGCAGGGCGTTCCAGAGCTTTGGTCCAGCCACAGAGAAGGCCCTGTCCCCCCGGGGACTGTAAAGTCACCGGGGGTTTTACAGTGACTTTAGTCGTTCTGATGCTGAGAGGAAACACAAATGATATTATTATTAGAATCTATTACAAAAAAGTGGATTATTCCCGGAGGCCTTGTTTTGATCCCAGTGAGAGAAGAATGACCATCAGACAAAAATCCCACGGTGCAACTTTAAATCCACATGTAATAATTATACAGCTCTTTCCCGTCTCTAGAAATGACGATTTTCCAAAAAGAAGAAGCTCAGGCCACTTCCTGTTGTGTCCCATTGCTTCCAACAGATAATCGACCGGACTCCTTTTAGGTCCTGCTTTTCAACAGTTAATTTGGGCCAATCACAAAATTACACTTCCACAGAGAATGTTTTTCATCCCCTCATTGTTAAATATTGTACATTAGTCGTTACTTTTTGGCTGAAAATGATCCGTTTCTGGTTTAACCCTTTAATGTTCACGGCTTGAAGAAAGCAAAGTACTTTTGTGTTTGATTTTCTAAGATGTAGAAGAACGAATGACAAAAAATGATTTGTTTTTCATGTTTTGGGTGTTTTTTAACCCTAGTTTTGTATTTACAGGTCTGTGCCAAATGGTTAAGATGCAGTTTTAAGATTCCAGTGTTGCAACACACAGACAGGACAGTAGTAAGAAAACAAAATAGTAGCTTTTTTAGCTGTAAATGACCACATATTGTATAATTTTTTGCAGTGCACCCGGTCCTGGCCCATTGCACCAACGTACTCTCCCACAGCAAACATCACAAACCTCTCAGATTTCATACATTTCAGTTTTACATTTCTGTGGCTCCAACAGGACGCTTTGTTGCTTCTTCCTCAAACAAAAGTCGTTAGCGTTGCGAGTGAACGAGGCCGAAGAGTGAGGCCAGTGGAGCAGTCTCAGTAATGGATCCAAAATACAGAACATTTCAGTCTTTGCAGTAATGGGGCCGGAGCAATGAGGCTTAAAGAAGGATGGAGAGGCAACAAAATGGTTCTGTTGGTCTTTCAAATACTACAACACATCCTGTTTGCACTCCAGAGACAAAGAAATAATACAGACAGTAAAGAATCTTGCTTTAAAACAAGATTCTCCAACGGGACAAAGCAAAAATGATCTTGTTTTGACGAAATACAGAAATGTCTCCTTTTGAATGATGGAATCAAACAACACAGTCAGAAAGTGCTCAGATTAAAGAATGTATTAATCTCAAATTTTATCATTTTTTTTGCAGTGTAGTAAGTGTTTGAATTAAAGCAGGGGCACCTAACTTTCAAAGCATCAAAAAATGACACATACAATTTCTCTAACTATTTCCTAGCTCTAAAAATATTCCCATAGTTTCCACATCCGCAGTCCAAATAAGTCAAAAAAGTGTTAAAAAAGTGTTAAATAAACAGTTCTCAGGGTTCTTTCTGACAAGTTTGCAAAAGTTAAGATTGGGATGTAATGGGTGGCTGAGTGGTTAGCAGTCCAGCTTCTCAGCAAGAAGGTCGTAGGTTTGATTCCACCTCCAGAGAGGGCTTTCTGAGTGGAGTTTGCATGTTCTTCCCCTGTCTGTGTATGTTTTCCCTTCAGTTCTCTGGGTTCCCCCAATACTAAAAGAATGTAGAATAGGTCCTTGGCAAATATTCTGAAATCTCAAGGCAACTTTCCTGGTGAAGTAAAGAAAGAAAGAGAGAGAGAGACAGGGAGAGACAGAGAGAGACGGAGAGAGAGACAGAGAGAGAGACAGAGAGAGAGACAGAGAGAGAGACAGAGAGAGAGACAGAGAGAGAGACAGAGAGAGACTAGAGACAGAGAGACAGAGAGAGAGACAGAGACAGAGAGAGAGACAGACAGAGAGAGAGACAGAGAGAGGGACAGAGACAGACAGAGAGAGAGAGAGAGAGACAGACAGAGACAGAGAGAGACAGAGAGAGGGACAGAGACAGACAGAGAGAGAGAGAGAGAGACAGACAGAGACAGAGAGAGACAGAGAGAGAGACAGAGAGACAGAGAGAGAGACAGACAGAGAGAGAGAGAGACCCAGATAGAGAGACAGAGAAAGAGAGCTGTAGAAATAATCTTAAAACAACAAGCAGTTGCAGGCAAGGCAAGTTTATTTATATAGCACAATTCATACACATAAATAATAATCACAGTACATTAAAAAGAAAGATGAAAATATAAAATCCCTCAGTTGTGTGCACAGCTAAACAGAACTGTCTTTAACCTGGTTTTAAACATTGTCAGAGAGGAGGCCTGTCTCACATCTTCAGGAAGACTGTTCCAGATTTTAGCAGCATGAATCTGAAAAGCAGCCTCCCCATGTTTAGTTCTGACTCTGGGCACTAACAGGAGTCCAGTCCCTGTGCTCCTCAGAGTCCGGGCTGGTTCATATGGTAATAACATGTCACTAATATATTTTGGTGCGAAGCCATGGAGAGACTTGTACACAAGCAGAGCTGTTTTAAAGTCTATTCTCTGAGCCACAGGAAGCCAGTGCAGAGACCTGAGGACTGGACTAATGTGGTCGTACTTCCTGGTTCTAGTCAGGACTCGAGCTGCTGCGTTTTGAATGTACTGCAGCTGTTTTACAGCCTGTTTGGACAGACCTGTGAGCAGGCCATTGCAGTAGTCTAACCTACTGGAGACAAATGCATGGATAAGAATCTCCAAGTCTGCTTTAGACACTATGTTTTTGAACCTGGCAATGTTTTTTAGATGGTAAAAAGCTGCTGATGTTACTGATTTGAAGTGGCTATTAAAATTTAAGTCTGCGTTTAGCTGAAGGAAGTTATTTTGCATCCACTCACTGATCTGTTGGATACAGTGAAGGAGTGAGTCCACTGGTCCATGTTCTCCTGCAGTCAGTGAGACATAGATCTGAGTGTCGTCTGCATAGTTATGATAGGACACTTCGTTTCTGCGTATTAACTGACCTAACGGCAGCATGTAGAGATTGAACAGAAGAGGTCCCAGGATCAACCCCTGTGGGACTCCACAGGTCAGGGCCATATGATCTGAGACACAGTTTCCAATCTCCACAAAGTACTTCCTGTCTTCAAGGTAAGACCTAAACCAACTTAGGGCGGTGCCAGCGACGCCAACCCAGTCCTCTAATCTCTGTAAGAGGATCTCATGGTCGACGGTGTCAAAGGCAGCACTTAGATCTAACAAGATTAAGATTGAGACTTTGCCTGCGTCAGTGTTCAGCCGGATATCGTTTGTAACCTTAACAAGAGCAGTCTCAGTGCTGTGGTGGGGTCTAAAGCCGGACTGAAACATATCAAATGAGTTGTTGATTATAAGAAATCTAATAAGCTCTAGGTAAACAACTTTTAAATGGCAGATTTGAGATGGGACGATAGTTGTTAAGTACCGTAGCATCCAGACTGCTCTTTTTTAGCAGGGGCCTGATGACTGCAGTTTTCAGGGCCCTTGTGAATATTCCACAATTAAGGGACATGTTTACTATCTGTGTGAGTGAAGGTAACAGACTGCTCAGAACAGACTTCAGAAATATAGTAGGTAGTAGATCCAGGCTCAGTGGCGGCTGGTGGAATTTTCTACTGGGGGGGCTATGAATATGATGACTAGATATATACCAGCAGGGTAGGGATGCTTTCTGATCCCTACCCTGTAGCTTTCATCCAGCTGGGATGAAATATTTATCTTCCCAAACATAGCTAATTTGAGGGCATTTTGCATGTGGATACCAGTCTGCTCATGCTTCTTTGCCTTTTCTAAAAAGTGCTTCAGATCAGTCATACCTGTCTTGATCCATGCTGGGTCAGATCCTGATGTTTGAAACAAGAGGCATGGAAAGCAAAATAAAGCATTAGCCTCGCTACATGCTGCTAGCCAAGATTTGGCGCTGAACCAGGTCCTGGACTGCTGACTAATGGTAATATTTGGCTGATCAGGTCCAAGCTCTTTAACCTCAACCTTCTCCTGGTATGATCTTCTCTCAAACGGTATTGTTTTGAGTGATCTAACTGAATTATTCTTTTTCGCGTTCTCCATTTTGCGTCTCTTTACGTTCGTCTCAAACTCCCACAGCTTGACCTGTCAATCACTGTAAACGGACGTCACAGACAGTGACAGTACAGGTCGCGGGCGATCCCGCCCCCTCAGGGCGCACTTCTCCTGCGCCCCCAAATCGTCTTATCTCTTGCATTGAAGAGGAGCTACTGCGCATGTACAACTTTTAACGAGAGTCCATAGACGGCTCAGGGCGCAATCTTTTGCGCCCTGAGGCGGAAATACGTCCTCAGTCCGACACAGACAACGCTGATGAGCTTAATCAATCCAACTCAGCATAAACTATAAAGTATTTCTTCCACATCTGAAATAAAACACACATAAATTTCGAAATATTTTAATGTTATTATTTTTTTTAACGTTTTATCCAAGGTAACATGGCAAGTTGTGAGTGGTGGGGCGGCGCCCTAGCGCCCTCTATTGGCCGGCCGCCACTGTCCAGGCTGCATGTGGAGGAGCTCAGACTGGAGATTATCTCTTGGACAGTTTGATCACATTTCCATGCATGATATCTCCAAATAAAGGTTGTGTAATTAATTAATAAAAATCACACATAACGACCAAAAAAACCTCTCGGACTCATGTTTCTCGATGAGCTAAAGTCTTCAAAGCCTCGAGTCCAAATACAGGAAATGAAAATGGAACTAGATTTGCAGCTAAAGCATTTTCCACCAACATTCTCCTATAAAAAATAAAAAAAAAATCTTTAGATTCTGCCCATTTCTGGAAAAGCCATTGATCATCGGACGGTCCCAGTCACAGCGGGAGGAACCAACCCCATTATAATCACTGCCTCACGTCGGGAGTCGTGCTAAGTGCTACGTGGTAAGTGCTACGTGGTAAGTGCTACGTGCTTCTCCCACTCTCCTCTAATTAATACCAACCCCATATCAAGTTTTTCATAATACCCATGTAATATAATAACGTCCTTTTGTTTTTCATCCCTCATTTCTATTTCCCATTTATTCCACGGCCTCAGACACTTCAAACAAGAGAAGAAGAAGAAGGAGGAGGAGGAGAGTAGCATGTGTTGGTATTAGCGCTCACAGTTTGCCAATTAGCCCAGCAGTGGTTAGGCCAGCAGTGGCTAGCCCAGAGGAGACCGGTTCTGCCACAGAACATCCTGAGCCTCCGGAGACTCGGGTCTGAGCTGCAGAAGTTTGGATCAGTCGATAATAGATTTGTTACGGAAAGAAGAGACAGTTAAAGGTGCTCTCTGTGATCCCGAGGGTTTCATGCTGTGTTTTGGTTTTTCTTATTTCAGTAAAAACATAAGTGGTTGTGCAAAAGGGACGCGATCATTTTAGATGTTATTTCAAAGATAGAGATTGATCCGAGAAAAGAGGATTTCATAACTTTCATAACCTCTCTATTACTCTCTCCCTCTTTCCCTCTCCCACTTTCTCACTCTCTTACTCCCTCTCTCTCTCTCCTACTCCCTCCTGCTCACTCTCCCACTCTCTCCTACTCTCTCTTCCCCTCTCTCTCTCCTACTCCCTCTTTCTCTCCAGCTCCCTCTCCCACTCTCTCTCTCCATCTCTCTTACTCCCTCTCTTCCTCTCTCTCTTACTCCCTCTCCCTCTCTCTTACTCCCTCTCTTCCTCTCTTTCCTACTCCCTCTCCCTCTCTCCTACTCTCTCCCTCTCTCGCTCTCTCCTCTTGCTGTGCTATTAAACCTGACAGGATCCTGGTTCTCTCCGTTCTGACACTTTTCCGTTTGGGCCTTGGTGCAGTGAGGTCATCTCCACAGACGTCAACTCTCTCCAAAGACAAACCCAGGCCTCGTAATGAATCATAATGAATCTTTCTGAGTTAATCCCGACACGACCCTTTAACCAGCCTCTGCTCAGACTCTTATCACTCACATCCAAACGGCTTCAAACAGCTCCAAACGGCTCCAAACGGCTCACGGCAAACCCTCGTCTGCCGCACTCCGGAGCAGTATTAGCCTGAGATGACGAGGCAAATACCCAAAGATATTTTTCACTACTTTTATTAAGTGGGTCGTATAGTTTTTATCTTTTATATGCGCTATAACTGGTTAATATACATGGAATAAAGCTAAACTAAATGCTAAATGCTAACTGATGCCAGTAAACAGCGTGTTGCTATGGTAACTAGCATTTGCTCCAAGCTGAGATGGTTCTGGATCAGTCTAGGACAAGTGTAGCACCAGCCTAGGACCAGTCTAGGACCAGTCTAGCACCAGTCTAGCACCAGTCTAGGGTCGAGATAATTTCATAAACATAATTACAAATAAACTAAATATAGAAAAAGGAAAAAGCCGTCAAATTGACTGCCCTGGGGGTTCCCACAAACGTCAAGAGCGTAGACGTAAATAAGTAAGTCATCTTAATATTTAAGTTTTACAATTATGTTTATGACGCAAATTTGACATATTTGAAGTTTGTGTCTCTCCAGTCCTTCCCATATGCCGTAGTCCTCATTGTACAACCTAAGTCCTGGATCGACAGCCTGTCCCTCTCTTCAGGTTGTTCAGTTTTTCCCACTTTTTATGAGTCTAAGGACAGTCTATGAGTTTGTTTTAATTGCATTTCTGACAAAGTTACATGTTTGTGCCAGAAGTTCCAGACATTAGCGATAATTAGTTTTTAAAATAGGTCTGTTTTCTACCAAAGAACAATATTTTAAAATGTGTAAACCCTTAAAAAAGTCATTCTAGTCGACCGAGCTGTAGTTTTCAGGTCTCATTTAAAGCTTTTGAAGCAGAGACTGAAAAGACAGATCACCAGCTGTCCTCTGAATGCTGGTCACATCTGCCCTGGGGCAACAGGACAAAATAACCACGTCAGACTTCCTCCCGACGGCACCTTCCTCTGCCAAAGGAGAGAGCATTTTTCACACGTGCAGCGACCGGCGCCGTCTGACAGAAAACCTCTCAGTCCTGATGAATGTTCCGGCCGCAAAAATGAAAAGCAGAAAAGAATGTCAAGGTCCAGACGCAGACGGTGTCCACCTCCTCATCGCTGTGTCCTCTGTGTGTGTTCCGGAACAAACACATCCAGAGGGCGGAGAACGGGAAGAGAATGGGAAGAGAATGGGTGGAGAATGGAAAAACTGTGGACGATGGCTGTGTTGTGATTGGATTATCAGATTCTCGTTTACATTTGTGACTTTTTCTGTTTCTATCTGTAGTTTATTTTATAATTTCACCAAATACAGACATCCTCTACAGCAATTTCTCTCACATTTTCCCTCAGTCCCGTCCTCAGTCCCGTCCTCAGTCCCGTCCTCAGTCCCGTCCTCAGTCCCGTCCTTTTGTCCCGTCCCGTCTTCCCCCAATGTCAAAAACAAACAAAAATGACACTGCCTCCGTCTGTCACCGGCTTCAAGGTCAGGAGCTGGTATTTTTTGTTGTCCGACAGAAAAATAACTCGTCCTGTCCTTACATCGGACACAGAAAGACAACGTGTGGGACGGTCCCAAGGGTCCCACAGCGTTTAAAATGTGAGAATGACTGCTCCCCCCTCCCCAGACGCTTCCCTCCTGCCTCGTCACTTTGGCTCCACAACAACAGGGCCAGTGACCTAACAGGCGGAAGTGTGTGGAGAGAGAAGTGCAATTACACAAACGACAAGGATGAAGACATATTTATGTAGAAACAGACGGCTCTGTTGGAGGAAGCTAGTTCAAAGTACTGTGATCCTCTCCTACATGTACGTCTGGTCTTACCATGTGTAAACTCTGGTCTTACCATGTGTAAACTCTGGTCCATGATAATTTCCTACATGTACGTCTGGGTCTGATCCCAGTGGCTGCAGTTTCCTCGGTTGAATCCCCTCCGACCAATCAGAGAGCTACTTCCAAGTACATAAAATACAAAAGAGAAAACTGCTACTGTATAACCCAGTCAAAGCTGTTTTTTTTTACATTTCCGTCTCAGTTTAAAGTCCTCACGAAGACAGTGGCTTGAGCAGAAGCAGAAGTGACAGATTTGATGATTTGGAACCAGTTTTATTTACTGTGAGAAATAAAATCAAAACGACTGCAGAGGAGGCGCTCGGCAGCTCTAATTATTCATTATCCCAATAACAATATCAGATTGTGCTCGCAAAGGAACGGCCTGTTTTGGATCCAAACTGAACTGGAGTCGGGAAAAGAGACAGAGCCGAGGTTTCTTTAACGGTGTTACTATTTCTCATTCATTATGGACGATTGGACTCTCGGTGCTGCTGTAACGTTTTTGATTTGGTTTTATATGGAACCCCTGTCCCCCATGGGGGAGGGACTTCATTAGGATTCAAGACACTCCAAATATTTAGCCATAAAAAGCTAAAGAATCTATAGAAACTGTAGGAATCCAGAAGTTACAATGTTATTGACAGCTGCATGTTCAGTGATACTACTTACTGGTAATAAAGCAGTTATATTATTATTATCATCATCATCATCATCGTCATCATTATTATTATTATTATTATTTTTATTAATATTGGAACTTTATTGTAGTTTGAAAGTTACGTGGCGTGACCCAATGCCAATAAATATCAATGCAGTTCCTTTTTTAATCCCCAGAACAAATATATAGAATAAAAAACATATCTATGTTTTATAAAATCCCACAGTCTATAATATTGGGCCAACACTTCCCTTGGGACGGTTTAGCTCTGCTGCTCTTGTCGTGGGATTATTTAATCCCGTTCCCAGGAGCCCAGAAAATCCCTCATCCTCCAGCGGCCGCCATCGCTCTTCACTTCAACACCAAATAATACCTCCATTAACTGCAGAGAGAGTTAGACAAACACCTGGGCCTGGAGCCAGACTCCTTTTTAAACACTCCCCTTCACAACTGAGAAGACTTGACAAATTGATTATAATTTTCCAAACCCATCGCAGCTTCGTAAAAGTGAGAACGGAGAGAGCTGTTTGGAGCGAGGCCCATTCTCCAACAGCAGAGTGTGAAGAGCCCTTGAATATTCATTTCACTTTCTCTTCAGCCTCCAACATGTCTGCGTCTGGATGAGCATAAAGTGGAAAAAATGGCATTGTTTGTGTTTTTGCATTCGGCGAAAGTCATTGTAGTCGGTGTGAAATGTGACGGAGGTTCTGAGACAAATGGGAACAGGGTTTCTGGAGAGGAATTTAAATTATGGTCTTGTTTCACATCTTTTACTGAGAGATGAGTTTTGAAATGTATGAACTCAGAACTCAGTCAAATATTCTACTTTGGGAATAAGATAATTTAAGATAAAGTGTATAAGTCCCACAGTATATAATGAATCTGGGTCTGGCTCTGGGTCTGATCCTGGTCTGGTCTGGGTCTGATCTTGGTCTGTCTCTGGGTCTGATCTTGGTCTGGCTCTGGGTCTGGTCTTGGTCTGGCTCTGGTCTTGGAGGTTCAGTGAGAGGCTGGTGCTGTGGATTGGATGCAGCTGTTTGCCCCCGACCCAGAAATGGGCAAAGGGGAAGAAGATGGATGGATTTTTGCAACACTATTAGTCTGTATAAAACTATTGGATACTATTGAGACTGAGACTTGGATATGCAACTTCAGACTCAAATTTGGACTCTTGGGAGGAGACTTGGACCTGTTGGTTTAGAGACTTGGACAAAAGTAAGCCTCCTCAACAAAATCATTGAAAATAAGAACAATAACAAAAACTGAACATCTTTGAATAAATGAACCGTGGAGGTATTTAGCAGCAACAGCAGCGATCCAGCCCAGACCGCGGCCAGGACCGTTGCCCGGACTGTGGCCTGGACTGTGGCCTGGACTGTTACCCAGGCCGTGGTCAGTGGACGGATCGGGGTCGATGGGGCAGAGACAGAGACATGTTAAAGTGAATGATCGATATTAGAGGAGCTGTGTCCAATGCCATCATCACGCCTCCCATTACCACGATCAATACATGTCCCACTGCAGATGACAGTCAAAGTTTACCACAGTCTGGGGAGAAGCTGCTGATTAAACTGGTTATAGTCCGGTTTGACCTGGATGTTGTCCTTAAACGTGATGAGACTTGGGTCTGGCTCGATGGTCAGAAATGCAGATCCAAACTAAACTGTTCTTACACAAATCACACCATTGTTTTGGCTAAAAATGCATGATTTTCAGTCATATTTTTGTTTGGTCTGGATTGAGATTTGCTTGGTATCTGATCTACAAATCTAATGTTTTAATGTTTTTAATTAACTGTGTGACTTTAATGTTTTTAATTACCTTTGTGATTTTAATGTTTTTAATTACCTGTATGATTTTTAATTACCTGTGTGATTTTAATTTTTTTAATTACCTGTGTGATTTTAATGTTTTAATGTTTTTAATTACCTGTGTGATTTTAATGTTCTAATGTTTTTAATTACCTGTGTGATTTTATTGTATTTTTAATGGTGATTTTGCCTTTGTTTATGTGATGATTTGTGCCTTGTGTGGTGTGGACTGTGAGGCGCTTTGTGTTGCCCTGTGTAGGAAAAGCGCTCTATAAATAAAGATTCATTGATTGATTCTGTATATACTGCATGAATCTTTGCCAAAATGTATCTTTCGTGTTGAATATGATTCTAGTTTAGTCTTTATTTGAAAGTAAAATGCACAGACTCATCACAGACTCATATCTTTGTGCCCAGATGATATTCCAACAGCCTGTATCCATCTCCCCCCTCGTATTGAAGATGGTACGGTCCTTACTCCATCATAAGTCTCAGCCTGGATCAGATTTACAGAATCTTGAACACGCTCCTTTCTGCAGCTGTCGGTGTAAATACTTTCATAATGACAGTTTCCATTGATCCACAAATCCAGGAGATACAGAGGAGAAGCAGACGTTATCGGACCAGGAGGGACATGGCCGAAAACAGACTCCAAGAGAGATTTACTGCTCCCACTGAGTGATGGAGGGAGAGTAAACAACAGACAGACCGCTTCCTTTGGTCCGATGCCTGGAAGCCTCGGCACCCTCGGCACAGGCTCAGACCGGGGACTGGTGGTCTCTGTGTGATAAAGCCAGACCCTCTGCACAAATGTCATGGTCGTCAGCCGGAACAGGGCTGTGGCCGCGCTCCACACAGAAAACATGGGGATAATGATGTGTACAATGTCCACTTCATGAATGGAATTGAGGACGAAGCAGCAGTCCCAAAGACAGCGGCGGTTGTCTGCTAATAAGATAACTAGTTTTTTTTATTCACGTGTCCTTAAGCAAGACACCAACGCAGTCTGTATTTTTATTTAACCTTTATTTAATAATAATAATGCATTGGTTTTATACAGCACTTTATTTGGACACTCAAAGTCTCTTCACATAATTTTTTCTTCACTCCAAACACAGGGGTGAAAAACTCCTACTGTAGCCACAGCTGCCCTGGGGCACACTGACAGAAGCGAGGCAACCAGTCCGTGCCATCAGCCCCTCCCACCACCACCAACCATTCACACACACACCAGACTCATTCTAATGTGGGGGGATTGTCTTGCCTAAGGACACAACGACAGCAGACCTCAGTGGGAGTCGGTGGAAAAAGTCTTGTGGTGGACTCGAACCCATGACCTTCAAAGGCCAATGCTATACCAACAGTTACATACAAATACAGATTATAAAAGCAGTTACATTTCAAAGAGGACGTCTCAAGTTTCTCGCATTCTGGGGTACGGCCAGGAGCTTTGCGGGGGTGCAGCAAGTGAAGAGTTGTTTAATTCTTTAGCGGCTATTGTTAGGTGGGGGCAGGGCTGGATGGGTGGCGCGCGGTTAGAGTTGTGGGGGGTGGGGGAGGGAGAGGTGTCAGGGGCCAGCACATCATGCGACTGAAAAATAAGTTCAAAGATTCGTCAGCTGCTTGTGGTATCAGACAGGGGGGGTTGGGGGTTTGTAGTGGTGATCTCCGTAGGCCCCTCAGCGAAAGACAGTAAGTTGTTACCAAACTTGCTCCGGTAGTCGTTTCTTCTGTGCCGGGACTTGGGCTGCTTTGTCAGTTTTCTTTCCTGAAAACTGTTATTTGCCTGCTTTGTAGCCGCTGCGGTCCCTCCCTGAAAGCAGGACTCCTTGTCTTTCTCTGTGACTGACGGAGTTTGCAGTGAACCAGGGTTTGTCGGTGTTTAGATGGACCCTGGTCCTTGTTGGAAGCATTGCTATCTCACAGACGGTGGATGTTTGACGTCTCAGTGTCCGTATTATTCATCCAAGCTGTTGTGGTGCTGCTCTGAAAATGGTCCAGTTGTAGATTCCTTGCCATGCGCGAAGTTCCACAGCTTCATCGAGAACACGACTTTGGAGTCCTCACTGCAGGTTTCGAGAGCTTTAGTCCTGACTTCTGTAAGCAGGAACAGAGGTGTGTATCATGGGTGATCTGAGAAGCCGAGGGCTGGTTGGGAACAGCGCGAAAAGGCTCCGGCACGGTGGTGTAACAGTGATCAGAGTGTTCTCCTCTCTGGTCGGGCATTTTGGATTAAATATGTCTGTATTTGGGTTAATTCCTGGCTCATGTTTCCGGCTATCTCCCAGACTCAAACAAAACAAACTAAAATATAACGGCAATTAGCACTTTAGGCCGCTTGATTTATTACTATCATTTACAATTCACTTTTATTACCATATAATACCGTTGGGCCTTTTTAATTGTACTCGATAACTTTCGTGTGATGGCATTAGTTCCCTCACCAACCTGATTGATCTGCGCTACTACCTTTGGGCGTCTAGCATATTTTCCAATTATGTTTTTATTTTGTTCATTAGTATATAATCTTGAAATAAAATCAGCTAGTAATCTTACTTAATGTCAATTCATCTAATACTGCTTTGTTCTTTCAAAACATAAACTTTTCATTTTATTTTTAGTTTTCATGATGTACTAACGAGGAGTTAAAAAACTTAACCATCTAAAACAGACTACTCAAAGCATTGTGTCTATATAGATCCATAGGAATATTATGAAAATAAATATTTAATGATGTTGCAATTGATTTAATGGAACATGTTTTGTGTATGATCACATCTGCAAACAGGCCTTTTCCGTGTGGTGTTGGGGCATGTGTTCCCTGGTGGCGTAGTTCTCCCCATTTCTCTAAAAAGCGACTGAAATGAGTCGATTTGATAGTAACTTTGATCTGGGTTCAGGTTGTTCTCGTTCTTGTCTTCATTTTGTGGTGTGTATGCAAATTATGCAATCATAAGTGGTAAAGCAGTTTGCAGGGACCTTGGTCTGTGAACTGCCGCTAAACGAAGTATAGCGTCCTTACTTTATTAGTAGTAGTTGTAAGATTTTATTTGACGTTATGCAAAGAAAACAATATAAACAACAAAAAGACGCAAACATAAAACAAAATAAAAACAGTTTGAAAAAGAGGCTGGTGGAAGCAGGGACCGCGCTCGTTTAGGCTTAAATCCCCTCACATCATTCAACCCAACAGCACGATTAACCACACACGCTACATCAATAACACACTGCAATGCAAGCTCAACACACAAACACTATAATTGCACTAAAGGAGTTCAATTTCATTACACGGGTACTTACTTTAAATGCGCTGAAGATGTAAAGAGTCCTTACTTCCTTTAACTGCTGGCGACCTGTATTACTACATTTGAATTTTGAATCTGGCGCCAACACTGGCACAGAAGTTGGACCTGACGTCTGCAAGTTGGACCTGACGTCAGCAGCCCCCCGCCCAGAGCAATGTAAACGGCCCAGTCTCGTTCACGCCCCCTTTAGTCCTCCAGGCTACGCCCATTTAGAGGAAGATTTGAACAGGAAATGTGAGTGACGTAAGCTCCGAGGAGCGGGGGTGAGAACCACTTTAAAGTAGTACTAGTATTTACAATGCTGCTATCCAGAATATATAACTACATTATGTGTTTATAATATTTCAGGTGTTCATTTTGACATGTTCAGATGAATTATGTTAAAAAAACGGCTTTGAAGTCGCACCTATCGTTTCCTGGGCACCACCATCACCCAGGACCTCAAGTGGGAGCCGACCATCAGCTCCCTCATCAAGAAGGCCCAGCAGAGGATGTACTTCCTGCGGCAGCTCAGGAAAGCCAAGCTGCCTGCACAGATGTTGGTGCAGTTCTACACGGCCATCATCGAGTCCATCCTCACCTCCTCCATCACCGTGTGGTTCGCTGGAGCCACAGTCAGGGACAAACAGAGACTACAGCGCATTGTGCGCTCTGCAGAGGAAGTGATCGGCCGCAGCCTTCCATCGCTGCAGGACCTGTACGTCGCCCGAGCTCGAGGCCGGGCTGGTCGTATCACAGCCGACCCCTCTCACCCTGCACATGGACTATTCCAACCACTCCCCTCAGGCAGGAGGCTGCGGTCCATCAGGACTAGAACCTCCCGCCACAAGAACAGTTTCTTCCCCTCTGCTGTTGGATTCTTGAACACTTCTTAACCTGTCCCCCCGCCCTTTATAAAGTCACTTTACTGCCCATCATACGTCACTTTACTTCACTGTACTGCTGTCACCTTACATTGTGTGCACCATGTGCACTTGCATATTGTAAATAGTAACTGTAACTCTATTTTAAATTTAAATGTATTCCTTAGAAGTGTTTTTTATTCTTTATTTTTTATTATCTCTTTCTGACTGTTGCACTGAGCCAAAGCAATTTCCAAGTCTGTGACTTCCTGTTACTTACGTGGCAATAAAAATGATTCTCATTCTGATACTAGGTGTATGGATATTAAAATGTGGTAAATGAATGTAAAAACGAATATTAGCCTTGTAAGCCTGTTTTAGGATATCTTGATTTCAATTAGCTAACTTGCCCAACACTAATTAGCTTGAATCTCACATATAAAGCCTGGTTCACACGCCAGGATAATTAGGCTGATTTTGGACCCGATTTACCCCTACGACAATCGTGAGAACGCTCCGATGGATTTTCCTGCCGTGTGTGGTGTGTTAAGACTGCGCTCGTCGCTCGGAAGGACTTCGGGACTGCTCCGATCTCAATATCGGGGATATCCAACATGTTGGATTGTTTTGGCCCGATTTCTCCTTGTGTGTGGTGTCCCCCGAGGACAGACGAGCGCGTTGCCATGACTGCGGCGTGTAGCCAATCAGTAGACGAGACGAGGCGGCGAGAAAACGCCGTAAAAAAACCACTCACCTCCATATCAGGATGTAGCAAGTCTAGTCCATGCTCGTGTTGTCTACTCTTCTTTGACCATCGCCTTTTCTTTTGACGACGTCTTTTCTCATATAAAAACAAACTGCAAATTATCGCCACTGCATCCTCTTCGTCCGCCATGATTGTTTACTCTGAAGTCACGCTTGATCTCGCGAGATTTTGTAAGATTTCCGTCTGATCTGGGAATGCTCGGGGGGGAAATCGGTTCGTGTGTGGTTTGCGTGATGTTGCCGTGTGGCTGCGCACCACACACTGTACGACCAAAGTGGTTAGACCCTTGATTTTTTATCTCTGTGTGTGGCGTCTCACACACAGAAAAAATCGGCCGAAAATTTTAAAATCGTCTCGTGTGAAGCAGGCTTAAGGCTAAAAGGTTAAAAGAGTTGCACACTATTATGTACATAAATGACTAAGTCTCTGTCATTTAAATACATCAGAATCAGAATTTCACCAGTTCAATATAACACTTTTCTTGGGTTTAACTTCATATTTGGTCCAGTTTTGGTTAAACAATAAACACATTTTGTTTTCAGAGAAATTAACCAGAGAATTATAGTGAAACGAATGTCACATAAAAGTCTTGTTAAAATACCTTCATAATGTAAAAAACAGTTATAAGAAGATTATTACTTATTTTATTATAAGAAAGAGTGAGAAGGAAAACAATTCTAAAGCGCTATATCAATAAATTACTTACTTATGGTGGTATTAATTACTGTCTATTTTAGTTATAACATTTGAATATTTTGATAAAGCAAATATTTTTTTTTGGTACATTCTTTTTTGTCTTTTTTTCATGACATCGATGAGTCCATAGACCTCAGGAAGATTAGCGACTGTAGATTTCAGAAGTTAATGGGAATCTAAAAACAAACCAACAGGGTAGAACAGTTTGACATGACAGCAGTAAACGGCGCTTCAACATCACCTCTCTCTCTTCTTCTCTCTTCTTCTTCTCGTCCAATCACAGAACACCCTCAGTAAAAATGATTGACACCTCTTTTCTCTAAGTTCCGGAACATTCCACGTGTCTTTCAGCTTCCTCCGGATCCATCAAACACACGTCACTCTCGTCCAGACACTATTTCAGTTTCTCAAAGTGGGCAAAAGTGGGCTGTGACCTGACCCTCTGCTGCAGCTGCCACATCTTTTTACATTCCCACCTGTAGGACTTCTCCGCCCCAGACTCTCACTTGAATCCGACAGTGAATAAAACCATTTTTCTGAAACAATTCATTTGACATTTGCTGAAACATAAATCCGTAGAATCATTTACAGCTCGTTCTAACGACGGTTAGATTCTGTCTCCATCTCCTCGGAGAGAAGCAGGAAGTCGTTAAACTCCAGAGAAAGAAGGAAAAGAGCGATGGGTTTTTCAGGAAGATCCAATTTGTCTTTTCTCTCGTCATCGGAGACGATTTTATTCTCTCTCTCTCTCTCTGTCTCTCTCTCTCTCTGTCTCTCTCTCTCTGTCTCTCTCTCTCTCTCTCTCTCTGTCTCTCTCTCTCTCTGTCTCTCTCTCTCTCTCTCTGTCTCTCTCTCTCTCTCTCTCTATGTCTCTATATATCTCTCTCTCTCTCTCTCTCTTTCTTTCTGCCTCTCTCTCTCTCTCCCTCTCTCTCTTTCGCTCTCTCTCTTCTGTTGAGGTTTGTCGGAGCAAGTTTTTTTGCTTCTTCTTCATCAAAATGGCCTCGAAAAATCTTCAGCCAAAGTCAAAAATTATTCTCTTTCCTGTAAAGAAGAAGAGCCCAATGTGTCCTCCTCTTTGTGTGTAGTGTGTGTTCTCCCATTAACAGTGTGTGTTCTCCCACTAACAGTGTGTGTTCTCCCACTAACAGTGTGTGTTCTCCCACTAACAGTGTGTGTTCTCCCACGAACAGTGTGTGTTCTCCCACGAACAGTGTGTGTTCTCCCACGAACAGTGTGTGTTCTCCCACGAACAGTGTGTGTTCTCCCACGAACAGTGTGTGTTCTCCCATTATGCTTTTCTAATCTTGTATTGTGTGAGTTTTTAAAGTTTATAAACTTTAAAAACATAGAATATTAAATATGTGTCTATATTCTTTTGTTCACATTTATTCAAAATTCTTTTCAAATCAGAGAAAGACGAAAGACTCAGAGCTTTTTTTTTGCTCCATTGTAGTTTGTTGAGTTTGCCGTATTTGCCGTGTTCATGCCCGGTTTAATCACACTGACCTATTAGCCGCGGTTAGCTACATACACTCGCTAATGGCTGTTTCTCTGATCATTATCCGCAGGTATCTGTCCTGAGGTAAACACGGATTCATCAAGCTGTAATTGCTATTTACTCCATTTGAGATGACACACACACACACACAAAGACACACACACTTTGTTCCCATGTCCATTTCCTTAACTGCGTCTGTTTCCCGTGAAGGCAGTTTTTGGACCATATGCCTCTTTCGCTGCGAGCAAGTCCAGGAAAAGCAGAGCCTGGACCAAAGACGCTTCTATTTTTATCCATTACACAGCGACAAATACAGAAGAGGAGAGTGAAGAGGTTCTGCTTTCTCCGAATCATGCGCCAAATCATATTATCGTCATGGATTTATGGATTCCTGTTCAGACTAAAATCTCAGGAAAAAGCCAAGACATGTCCAGTTCTGGTTCTTCTCTGGATCATGAACTTTTGGATTACTTCAGTTTGAGATCCTCTTTGTACTGCAGAGAGTTTACTTCCTGTGTTTTAATGTTTGATTTTTGTAAATACAAATGTTTTAGACAAAAAAATATTCAAAAGGAAAAGATAACGAAAACAAAAATGAGTCAGAGGAAATATAAACGTTGGGAAAACCCACAGTGGAAGTCAGGTCCCTCCCTCTGCCAAATACTATAATACTACTACTATATACTACTACTATACAGGACTTACTGCTGCTGCAACTACTACTACTGCATTTCAGATTCATGCATCTAAAATCTGGAACAGTCTTCCTGAAAGTGTGAGACAGGCTTCCTCTCTGACATGTCTTGTTCAGCACTTTGAGTTCCATTGTGTATGAACTGTGATGTACAAATAAACCTACTACTATTTCTTCTACTACTACTATTAAAATACTACGCCCACTCCTACTACTACTACTAAATACTATTTCTTCTACTACTACTATTAAAATACTACGCCCACTCCTACTACTACTACTAAATACTATTTCTACTGCTTCTTCTACTAATACTAAAATACTACTACCACTACTACTACTGCTAAAATACTGCTCTTACTACTACGTCCACGTCTACTACTACTACTACTAATACTAGTACTATTACTATATCTACTACAACTATGTCTACTACTACTACTACTAATACTAGTACTATTACTATATCTACTACAACTATGTCTACTACTACTACTAATACTATTACTATGTCTACTACTACTACTACTACTATGTTTACTGCTACTACTAGTACTATGTCTACTACTACTACTGCTACTACAACTACTACTACTATGTCTACTGCTACTATGTCTACTACTACTACTACTACTATGTCTACTACTACTACTATGTCTACTACTACTATGTCTACTACTACTACTACTACTATGTCTACTAATACTATGTCTACTACTACTACTACTATGTCTACTACTACTATGTCTACTACTACTACTACTACTATGTCTACTACTACTATGTCTACTACTACTACTACTACTACTACTACTACTATGTCTACTACTACTATGTCTACTAATACTATGTCTACTACTACTATGTCTACTACTACTACTACTACTACTACTATGTCTACTACTACTATGTCTACTACTACTACTACTACTACTATGTCTACTACTACCACTACCACTACTACCATGTGTACTACCACTATTACTATGTCTACTACTACTACTACTGCTGTTATCACGGCTTTTACTAATCTCCAACTACAGCTTGTTCCACTGAAGTAGAGATTGGACCCAGTACTGAGCCAACATTATGTATTATATTCTAACTGTTTTGACCAGAGTACTTCCATGTCCTGTGTGTTTTAATAAATACATCTTGAAGTATTATTTACTTTCATTGTTCGGTCTTTGATGTTCTTCACGTCCTGCAGTGTCCGTTGCTTCTCATCTGCTTTAAAATGACTATTGTTAACTTGAGCTGTGTCCAATCCTTCCCGTTCTTATCCCAAAATAAATATCTGTCTTCAAAATTTCCTGCAAGTATCAACAAAACAATCTTCTTGATAAAATGAAAGGAAAAACTGACCGAGAGCCGTACTTTGCTTTGTACTTTTGGACTAATTTGACTCAGCAGATGCACTTCTCCTTTTTTTTCCTCCCATATTATTTTAGCTTCAATCATGGACAGACATTTCTTCCTCCCTCAGATATCTCCTTTGATTATAGACGCATTACTTTCCCATCGCTAAAAAGTCACTCGGGGGAAAAGCTTCTGTCCGGCTCGTCTCTCCACATTACGCCTCATTTGCCGGGATGCGTTCTGAATTACTGTAAAGACACTGAAAGCTCCATTGTTGTTTTCATGTCGCTGTTTTCTATTCTCCTTGAGACAGACTGAAATTTTCATGACAAGAGACAAATTATGCGCTGGTTGAAAAGGCCTGGGCGCTGTCCTTGGTGCTGAAATGAGACAATACCACTCAGCAAAACAGCAAGAAGCAGCCGTGGTACAGAGAGATTGCCTTTCAGAGAGATTGTGGCAGAAATGATGATATCTAGATACAAAAATGGATTGTTTGGATGTCATCGCTAATTATTTATTGTCTTTTTTTAACACAGAAAGTCACAGTTAAAAAAGTTATTATTTCGTGACTTTGCAGAAGAAAACAAAGTCAAAACTAGGATCCAAATTAGTTTTTTGTCTGTTTTTTGAGGAAAGGAATATTCTATTTCCAGTCCTTGCTCTGGTATCGTCTCACAAACTCAAAATGACGGTATCAGACGTCAAAGATGGATTGTCCATTATTTCTGTTATTTTTTTCTATTTAAGGACAATCAAAACCAAGACAAACAGAAAGATAAGCCCAACAATTAACAACAAGCAAAAGAAACAAGGACAAAACCAAAAAAACAAAAATGTGTGTAAATGATGGCCCTTAATCCTTGACCGTTCGCCCCATTTTGGTTTGTACACAAAATGTTTTAAACCGCTTATTTATGAATCTAAAAGCACAGATTACAATCCACATCCTTGTATGAGGCTTCCTAAACCTCAGACTTTCTACTTATGTTTATTATGTCTATATGTTTATAACTTAACGGACAAAAATACTGCTTGTTAATTTAATCCAAAAGGGAAGCATTTATGGACAAAGTTTTGCTCCAACTCTCTCCGGCTGCTTACGAGTAATCTCTTCAGTAACGGTTTAAATCACAATATTAATGAAATAAAAAGGGGTTGTGTTGGTTTTCAGTAGCTCAGTTGGTAGAGCATTGACCTTCAGGCCTGAAGGTTGTGGGTTCAATTCCCACCTCTACACCTTCTCCACCGACTCCCACTGATGACTGCTGTCGTTGTGTCCTTGGGCAAGACACTTAACCCCACTTTGCCCAAAGCCCCCACTGAAAGATCAAGGCTATGCTCACACTCAGAGAGCAGCCGTCCTCCTGTGGACTCACCACCTGCAGAGGGTCAGTGAGGGGCTGGTGCTATGAGACTTGGGTGGCATCTCTGACTGCCACCCCCCTGACCCAGAAATGGATTAAAGGGTAGAAGATGGATGGATGGATGTGTTGGTTTTATGTCCTCTGTGATCGTGGTGTTTTTATGTTAGTCTTTGGATTGACAGTTGCAATGCCTTCATTTTTGGTGGGAAACTACAGCTTCCCGTAGCAACCAGATTAGCATCCCTAGCTAACCCTGTCAGAATAAAACTCATAAGGCTCCAACTTACATGTATAATCGAATCGGCTTCCTCCACATTCGGCAAACACTATAGACCCACTCTATTCTGTTTATTTATTTATTATTATCTTGTGTAATTATTTGTTTTGTATTGTCTTCTTGTCTTTGTTGTGTTTGTTCTGTTTGGGGTTGTACTTTTTGTTCTTGCTGAATGTCGATGTGTTTGTCTGTTTTGTCGTCTGTAACTAATAAAATAAAATAAAATAAAAATCCCTATGGACGCATTAGCACAGCACAGTATTTGATAATAAAAACAAAACAATCAAAAACGTATAATATCTAATCGCAACCTTTCTAAAACTGTGATTTAGTGTAGCTTCCATCGCCTCTCCTGGCCGTGCGCTCTCCATGGTGCTGAAGGGAGAAAGCCTCCATTATCTCCTGGCTGCATTTGCATAAACAAGGATGCAGGGATACGGCGGTCGCACCGATAACACGGAACACGTCAGGGGAGTCGGGCCGAGCGCCGCGGTCCCGATAAGACCCGGCGCTGATTGATGACTGACACGTGGAACCAGGAAAACAGCAGCAAAGTGAGGCGCTAGCTAACGACCGCCATAAGCCGCGCTCTGCTCTACACAAGGAGATAATGCTAATGCCGCTATCTATTATGTGACAATGACGCCCAGGAAATTACAGTGTTTGAGCGGATGATTGTGGCGCAGCGTTTCAAGAATGGAGCAGGTGGAATTAGGAAATGATGAAGAGGATTGAGTGCAGCGCAGAAGCTAATGCGGATGCTAACGGGACAGAGTTTATATATACTGTTTTTGTGCCCCGTGGCAAGGCTCTTTTTTTGTGTGGCACAGTTTGTAGACAAGGCTAGTCAAAGTACTGAACCAACGCACATTTGAAAAGGAAATATTAGAATACGGCGATAAAACTTACTCAGTTCAGGATCCTTCAGTTGGAGACACAGAGACATAGAACTATTGTAGCATGAACCTGTCTCACATTTTGTGGAAGAAGCTGAAAAAGGCTGCTTCATGTTTAGTCCTGACTCAGTGTGTAGTGCCTCCTCCACTTCTCTCTCTCTCTCTTCCTCCTTCTCTCTCTCCTCTCTTTCATTCTCTCTTCCTCTGTCTCCCTCCCTCTCACTTGCTGTCTCTCTCTTCATCATTCATTTTTCTCTGTCTCTCTATCTCTCTCTCTTCTCTCTCTCTCCCTTCCCTCTCTCTCTCTCACTCCATCTCCCTTTCTCTCTCCCTCTCCCTTCTCTCTCTCTTCCCTCATTCTCCCTCCCTCCCTTCTCTCTCTCTCTCTCTTCTCTCTCTCCCTTTCTCTCTCTCTCCCTTCTGTCTCTCTCTGTCTCCCTCTTTCTCTCTGTTTCTCTCTCTCTCTCCCCTCTCTCTCTTCCCTCTCTCTCTCTCTCTCTCTCTCCCTCTTTCTCTCTCTCTCTCTCTCCTCTCTCTCTCTTTTCCCTCTCTCTCTCTCTGAATTGTATTTGAATGATCCATATTGTCTTTGAGAGAAGTGTCTGCTTTAAAGTCCGGAGCGTCCCTCAGACGGGTTTTCACACCGACATAGAACAGGTGTCACTGAGACGCCGTCTTTTCTCTGAGCTGCTGAATCCAGTGAAGAAAAATCGATTTGTGAAAATGGGGAAAAGAGATGGACACATTTTAGACCAAAAACACTTTATTTTATTGTTTTATGAAGAACACTGTTACACATTGTTTAAAAAAAATAAAAATCATAAAAGTTTAGTGCATGTGTCTTTTAAAATAGTCTTTATTTTTATTAAGGAAATTTTTTTAGGAAATTAGACGAATCATCTCATTTTCACGGGGTCCAAAACATTAATGCAGACATGAAAACATAAACACACACAAAGCAATTCAGTGTGAATTCAGGAAAAGAAAAGATCATTACAATAACAGAACAAAAAACTAAATAATAATGTTCCGTTCAAGTATTTTTCTCCTCTTTCTCTTCTTTGCACCTTTTTCCACTTTATGTTTAGCTCTGAGCTCCAACAAACTGAACTAAACTCACAGCCGCTTCTTCTTCTTCACAACAAACTCCCGCCTCAGCTCTGGGTCAGATCCCGTCTCCCGCGGTTACCGTCTGTTACCGTCCTGTGCTGGCTCCTGATTGGTCGACGCCTCTTTCCGGCAGCAGCTGAACGTTTGAAGAGAACAGGTGTGTTTGTGTAAAGACCCCCCCCCCCCCCCCCCCCCCCCCCTTCCAGATAGAGGTGCTTTCCACAGCACTTTGTCCAATCCACTTTATTGATATAACACATTTTATAAAACACATTTCCAAGATAAAAGTAACACATTGAAATATACAGGTGTGCCTCTTTACAAAACAAACGATAAAAAACTTTTTTTTTTTGAATAAATACAAATACAAATTAATAAAAATAAAAATAGATTTAAAAAAAAAATCTAATAAAATTCAAATAAATTCTAATATAATAAAAACGCATTCAAATAAAATAAAATAAATTCAAATAAAAATAAAAACTATTCAAATAAATCTGTGTGTTTGTATTTTCTCGCTCCTGATATGTTTTCCCTAAGCACATTCAAACTTACATACACATACACATACATACATCTGTCATACTAGATTCTGCTGAACATAACACCCGCCTCTCTCTTAAACTCCTGCTGCCTATGATTTGTTCCGGTGCATAAAGAGCCATAATATAGTGGTCGTAAAAAGGGTCTATAGCATCATGAGTGTCGGAGTGTGTGGGTCGAGGAGAGGTTTGCTGTGAACTCCCTGCTCCATGAGTTCATAGCAAACCTCTCCTCGTTCCCGTGTTGAAGCTGCGCCTGCCTTTAGCCGCGTCTGCCTGTAGCCGCGTCTGCCTGTAGCCGCGTCTGCCTGTAGCCGCGTCTGCCTGTAGCCGCATCTGCCTTTAACCGCGTCTGCCTTTAACCGCGTCTGCTTGTAGCCGCGCCTGTCTTTAGCCGCGCCTGCCTATAGCCGCGCCTGCCTATAGCCGCGCCTGCCTATAGCCGCGCCTGCCTGTAGCCGCATCTGCCTTTAACCGCGTCTGCCTTTAACCGCGTCTGCTTGTAGCCGCGCCTGCCTTTAGCCGCGCCTGCCTATAGCCGCGCCTGCCTATAGCCGCGCCTGTCTGTAGCCGCGTCTGCCTTTAGCCGCGTCTGCCTGTAGCCGCGTCTGCCTGTAGCGGCGTCTGCCTTTAACCGCGTCTGCCTTTAACCGCGTCTGCCTTTAACCGCGTCTGCCTGTAGCCGCGCCTGCCTTTAGCCGCGCCTGCCTATAGCCGCGCCTGCCTATAGCCGCGCCTGCCTGTAGCCGCGTCTGCCTTTAGCCGCGTCTGCCTTTAGCCGCGTCTGCCTGTAGCCGCGCCTGCCTTTAGCCGCGCCTGCCTATAGCCGCGCCTGCCTGTAGCCGCGCCTGCCTGTAGCCGCGTCTGCCTTTAGCCGCGTCTGCCTTTAGCCGCGACTGCCTGTAGCCGCGCCTGCCTTTAGCCGCGCCTGCCTATAGCCGCGCATGCCTGTAGCCGCGTCTGCCTGTAGCCGCCCCTGCCTTTAGCCGCGCCTGCCTTTAGCCGCGCCTGCCTTTAGCCGCGCCTGCCTTTAGCCGCGCCTGCCTTTAGCCGCGCCTGCCTTTAGCCGCGCCTGCCTTTAGCCGCGCCTGCCTTTAGCCGCGCCTGCCTCTGTCTAATCCCTGAGTCTCTGAGTGTCATGAAACCAATCTGTCTTTTTCTGCTTTTATGTCGTGTTGTCACAATCTTTCGTCTTCATCTGGCGCCCGTCCGGCTCTTAGCATTAGCGCCGGAAGGTAATTACCGGGGGCAGAAGCTTAGCTGGGTCTTATCGCACCGGTGGTCTCTCTCTCTCGCTCTCTCTATCTCTCTCTGTCTCTCTCTCTCTCTCTCTCTGTCTCTCTCTCTCTCTCTCTTTCTCTCTCTCTCTCTCTCTCTCTCTCTCTCTCTCTCTCTCTCTCTGGATTTCTCTGTCTCTCTCTCTCTGTCTGTCTCTCTCTCTCTCTTGGTATCTCTCTCTGTCCCTTTCTGTCTCTCTGGATCGCTCTGTCTCTCTCCCTCTCTCTGTCTCACTCTGTATCTCACAAAACTGTTCCTGCTGAATGTGAGACTGCTCTTCGGAGGATTCACATGACTCTGCAGTTTTTTAACACCAACAGAAGAGAGAGTTATAGATTTGTTGTTGACAAAACTCTTGTCTATTCAGCTGTTATGGTCCCAGCTGGATTCGTCTGCATATCTGGCAACCTGAGTCAGGGAGAGTGGGAGAGGCTGCAGTACCACTTTTGGACACATGTTTACACACTGCTCCTTTAACGTCAGCAGCCGAACAGTTTCCTTCACTAAAGAAACCCGTCCATGTTCGTGTTTCTGTTTCCATCACAGAAATCATGCTTAAGCTCTTGTTATTTTTAAGGTCAAACATTTCCCGACAGAAGCTCGAGGAAAGCAACATCCAAAAGACACGAACAAAAAACCTCTATTAGTGAACAGCTGAAGGCGCCGGAGTTGAGCTGGAATCAAAACAAATGCAAATGTGTCCGAGAACCCGGGGCCTCGCTGCAAATAATGAGGAATAATTAACTAACTATAAACCCATTACTCACATTTACCCTCTGCTTCAACTCAAGGACGGACACTGTGCTTAAAGCTCGGGTACCTAACTTTATAGGTGTAAACTCTGGTCCATGATCATTTCCTACATGTACGTCTGGTCTTACCATGTGTAAACTCTGGACCATGGAGAATGTGATAGTAAAATAATTTGTTCTGGTTCAATCCAAATATCAAGAAACTGAAGCCGGAGCAAGAGGAATGTTTAGTAAATGTCATTGAAGCAAATATGTTGTGGCATGCTAAATACAGGCTACATGCTAAAGCTAGGCTAAATGCTAAAGGCTAGCGACTCACTTAGGCACATTACATACATCAAGTTTACTTACTTAGATCCATGAATGTGTTTATATTTCACATACAAAAACGTAACAGGCCAAAGTCTATTGAAATTTCAGTACTCCTTCCACTTTATCTGTTGCCGGGTCACGAGGGCAGCAATCCACCTCAGCTGGTTCCTCTCGACGTGGAGAAGCAGCGACTCTACTCCGAGCTCCTTCCTCTGCCTCTAAAGGAGCATCCAGCCACTCCACCAATGTCATTTAGACTCCGATATTCTCTTTTCAGTCATTCCCAAAGCCACGGACACTTTCTTTATCAATCATCTTTAGATCATCCTTGTATTTTATTCCTAAAACATAATTTAACATGAATTACAAATGTATTTATGCAGCATAACTGCATCATATCTGTCTTTCATTCTGGACAGTACATACATCTAACTTCTTGTCGTGGCTATACACCACTATATGGGTCAAAAACACAAACCACGACTTAATTATGACTAAACATGGAGTAGAACAAACCGGGCGAGTGCATAATGATGAGTTAATGAGGAGTTAATGATGAGTTAATGAGGAGTAAATCAGTAATAATTGGAGCTAAAGTCGGACTCTCCCTCTGCCCCCTGCCCTCCATTTGAATTCGCTGTCACCTGCAAATGTTACTCGCAGCCTGTGGGTTGTGTGAAGGTCAGTGCTTATTCCCGGCTGTAAATCCATGCATCGAATTCTCATCTCTGTGTTTTTGCTGCGGAAAAGAGAAACGCTCATGTCCAGAGATCGGCTGTTTCCAGGTTTGGTAGAAAGACGAGGGATGGGTCGTTTTCTCTGTGATTTTAATTATGTTTTTTGGTCACTGTCAAAGGGAAAAATAGTTCATTATCTTCACAGCATTGTCAATCTGCTGTGGCAATGTGATGGCAGTATTTGTGGTAGTAGTAAACAAGGAAAGGCAAGTTTAATTGTATAGCACAGTTCATACACAAGGCCTACAAAATAAGAACCAATCAGACAAGACTTTGAAATCATAATCCCAGTGCATTAAAAACAGTAAATATAAAATCCTTCATTAGCTCCACAGATAAATGGAAATGTTTTTACCCTGAATTTCAAAACTGTCAGAGAAGAAGCCTGTCTCACACTTTCAAGAAGACTGTTCCAGGCTTTAGATGCATAAATACATGATATTTTTTTGTAAGACATATATTTATGGACATTTATCTACACGTATGGAGCAATGTGTTTTCTGTTTTATTTCTTGTGTGTGACAAATTTGATTTTGTTCATTTGAAAAGAAATGTATACAGTATTTACATTCCTTAGTTCCCATTTACTGACTTTACATGGCTTCTTATACTGCACATGTTGCTTTACACTGTATACCTACACATGCAAATATATAACATAAATATACAACCAAGCAACAACACGTGACCTAATTTCACCATATGTCGTATATCTGCAATATCAATAAACAAATGCATTTCTTTTTTACAATCTGTCAGCTCAAAATGGAGCGGGAAAGAAGTATAAACGTGCGATTCTCTGGTTTAGTAAAGTCCTCTGAGATCACTACTGTAGGGATTTAGAGCGATACAAGAATTGAAGACGGTGATTGGGATTAATTATTTTGATTCAGTTCCATGTGGAAAGCTGGCTCCCAACGGTTAGCTCTGACTCTGGAGCAGTGACTGAAGTAGTAGCTATAATCCAGGCACACATCCTAAATTGAGATTATGAATAGCTGACCATAAATACAGAGTTACGTTAGTTTTGCTCGGGCGGGCGATGGTGTGGCTAATGTTAGCACTAACCGTTTCACTTCATGGCTTTTTATGTGTAGCTTTTTAGTAATCTGCAAGTACAGAGCGGCCTCATGCTAGGTTTATTTATATATTTCTGACCTTGGAGTGTTACTGGCAGGTATCCCTTCAGTCATAACGTCAGTGTGTGTGTGTCTGTGTGTGTGTGTGTGTGCTTGTAGTGTGTGTGTCTGTGTGTGTGTGTGTGTGTGTGTGTGTGTGTGTGTAGTGTGTTGGCTCCCCCTGAGTTCTCATTACGGTGAAAGTGGATAGCTCTGCTCGGCCCTAACATCTGTCTGGGAGAGCAGAGGCCCCCACACGGAGCTGGGAGCCAGGCTGTACTTCCACCAGAGCAGGGAGGGCCATTTACCGCGGATCAGGACTCCTAATAAACTACTCGCGGCTACACAAAGTTTTGATCTTTTTGCAACTTCTCCTGGCTGCACAAAGATCAAAACTTACAAGAGGAGTCACCAAAACTCTGCCGACCGGACCATATGTGTTACTGTCACTTTACAGTCATTTTACTGTCATTTTACCCTTACTGACCTCAGACCCTCCTGCATTGGCAAGAAATGAAACTAAAAATCCAGGGGCTGTACCGGGATGCAGACCGCGGTTTGGGAAGCACTGGATTGAAACACATTTGTTAAAACACATAACTTCCGTGTTTTATGCCGAGGTCTAAGGACTGCGGTGATGATCCTGGACATTAAGATAGACTTTATTGATCTCACACTGGAGACATTTGGTTATGGACATTGGTCTCTGTCCCTTATGGACTTTTTTGGTTTTTTATTATTCTATTTCCTGTGTTTGAACGGTTTGATTCTCTGATCTGTGTTGGAAAAGTCAAAAGTCCTCTGAGAAAACTACTGTTGTGATTTAGGACGATACAAAAATACATCATTCAAGAAAGAACGAGAGCGCGGATACAAGTGGTCGAAATGAGCTCCAGAGTGGATGTGTAGATAGGGTGAGGAGCTCGGTCACACGGGAGGAGCTCGTAGTAGAGCCGCTGCTTCTTCACGTCGAGAGGAACCAATTGAGGTGGCTCGGGCATCTGTTCCGGATGCCTCCTGGACGCCTCCCTGGGGAGGTGTTCCAGGCACGTCTTACCAGAAGGAGGCCCCGGGGAAGACCTAGGACACGCTGGAGGGACTATGTCTCTCAGCTGGCCCAGGAACGCCTTGGGGTCCCCCCGGACAAGCTGGAGGAAGTGTGTGTGGATAGGGAAGTCTGGTAGTCTCTGCTTAGACTGCTGCCCCCGCGAGCCGGCAACGGATGAA